>OX592718.1:6264123-6285442 GCA_951361185.1 Ochropacha duplaris | reverse complement strand
AACCTAACCTAACCTAACCTAACCTAACCTAACCTAACCTAACCTAACCTAACCTAACCTAACCTAACCTAACCTAACCTAACCTAACCTAACCTAACCTAACCTAACCTAACCTAACCTAACCTAACCTAACCTAACCTAACCTAACCTAACCTAACCTAACCTAACCTAACCTAACCTAACCTAACCTAACCTAACCTAACCTAACCTAACCTAACCTAACCTAACCTAACCTAACCTAACCTAACCTAACCTAACCTAACCTAACCTAACCTAACCTAACCTAACCTAACCTAACCTAACCTAACCTAACCTAACCTAACCTAACCTAACCTAACCTAACCTAACCTAACCTAACCTAACCTAACCTAACCTAACCTAACCTAACCTAACCTAACCTAACCTAACCTAACCTAACCTAACCTAACCTAACCTAACCTAACCTAACCTAACCTAACCTAACCTAACCTAACCTAACCTAACCTAACCTAACCTAACCTAACCTAACCTAACCTAACCTAACCTAACCTAACCTAACCTAACCTAACCTAACCTAACCTAACCTAACCTAACCTAACCTAACCTAACCTAACCTAACCTAACCTAACCTAACCTAACCTAACCTAACCTAACCTAACCTAACCTAACCTAACCTAACCTAACCTAACCTAACCTAACCTAACCTAACCTAACCTAACCTAACCTAACCTAACCTAACCTAACCTAACCTAACCTAACCTAACCTAACCTAACCTAACCTAACCTAACCTAACCTAACCTAACCTAACCTAACCTAACCTAACCTAACCTAACCTAACCTAACCTAACCTAACCTAACCTAACCTAACCTAACCTAACCTAACCTAACCTAACCTAACCTAACCTAACCTAACCTAACCTAACCTAACCTAACCTAACCTAACCTAACCTAACCTAACCTAACCTAACCTAACCTAACCTAACCTAACCTAACCTAACCTAACCTAACCTAACCTAACCTAACCTAACCTAACCTAACCTAACCTAACCTAACCTAACCTAACCTAACCTAACCTAACCTAACCTAACCTAACCTAACCTAACCTAACCTAACCTAACCTAACCTAACCTAACCTAACCTAACCTAACCTAACCTAACCTAACCTAACCTAACCTAACCTAACCTAACCTAACCTAACCTAACCTAACCTAACCTAACCTAACCTAACCTAACCTAACCTAACCTAACCTAACCTAACCTAACCTAACCTAACCTAACCTAACCTAACCTAACCTAACCTAACCTAACCTAACCTAACCTAACCTAACCTAACCTAACCTAACCTAACCTAACCTAACCTAACCTAACCTAACCTAACCTAACCTAACCTAACCTAACCTAACCTAACCTAACCTAACCTAACCTAACCTAACCTAACCTAACCTAACCTAACCTAACCTAACCTAACCTAACCTAACCTAACCTAACCTAACCTAACCTAACCTAACCTAACCTAACCTAACCTAACCTAACCTAACCTAACCTAACCTAACCTAACCTAACCTAACCTAACCTAACCTAACCTAACCTAACCTAACCTAACCTAACCTAACCTAACCTAACCTAACCTAACCTAACCTAACCTAACCTAACCTAACCTAACCTAACCTAACCTAACCTAACCTAACCTAACCTAACCTAACCTAACCTAACCTAACCTAACCTAACCTAACCTAACCTAACCTAACCTAACCTAACCTAACCTAACCTAACCTAACCTAACCTAACCTAACCTAACCTAACCTAACCTAACCTAACCTAACCTAACCTAACCTAACCTAACCTAACCTAACCTAACCTAACCTAACCTAACCTAACCTAACCTAACCTAACCTAACCTAACCTAACCTAACCTAACCTAACCTAACCTAACCTAACCTAACCTAACCTAACCTAACCTAACCTAACCTAACCTAACCTAACCTAACCTAACCTAACCTAACCTAACCTAACCTAACCTAACCTAACCTAACCTAACCTAACCTAACCTAACCTAACCTAACCTAACCTAACCTAACCTAACCTAACCTAACCTAACCTAACCTAACCTAACCTAACCTAACCTAACCTAACCTAACCTAACCTAACCTAACCTAACCTAACCTAACCTAACCTAACCTAACCTAACCTAACCTAACCTAACCTAACCTAACCTAACCTAACCTAACCTAACCTAACCTAACCTAACCTAACCTAACCTAACCTAACCTAACCTAACCTAACCTAACCTAACCTAACCTAACCTAACCTAACCTAACCTAACCTAACCTAACCTAACCTAACCTAACCTAACCTAACCTAACCTAACCTAACCTAACCTAACCTAACCTAACCTAACCTAACCTAACCTAACCTAACCTAACCTAACCTAACCTAACCTAACCTAACCTAACCTAACCTAACCTAACCTAACCTAACCTAACCTAACCTAACCTAACCTAACCTAACCTAACCTAACCTAACCTAACCTAACCTAACCTAACCTAACCTAACCTAACCTAACCTAACCTAACCTAACCTAACCTAACCTAACCTAACCTAACCTAACCTAACCTAACCTAACCTAACCTAACCTAACCTAACCTAACCTAACCTAACCTAACCTTTTTTTTTTTTTTTTTTTTTTTTTTTTTTTTTGACCGGGTGGAAAATGCGTTACGCATACCCTCCGCACATGGGAGTGGCGGAGGGTTATGTGGGACTACACATCGCCTCACCCTCCTCAGAATAAGGAGGGGTAGGGAGTGCTACCCACTAAAAACCACCCGGACGTGCCCTCTTGCCGGTTTTGTTGGACACCGTGGTACCTGCGAAGGCATAGACCACGGTGCCCACCGGCGGCGCCCCAGCCATTGCCGGGGCTTCCCGCGCCTAAGGGGAGATGGCCGAGCACGCTTGGCCCCTCTCCCAGACCGCTAGGTGGCTTTTCACCGCAGGCAGAGGACTCCCATCCTCCACCTGCAGCCACTATGGGTTGAGTCGGGCGGCAAACCGCCGCCTTCTCAACCCGAGCCGTCTGCGCCGGAGGGGATGCGCGAGGGGATTTTCCTCGCGCTCCCGCTCCGCGGTCTCCTTCTGCGAGATGATGAATTCGCAGAAGGCGACCACAGCCTCCCAGGACCTCTCGCTGCTGAGCATCGCAGAGACAACGCTCTGGAGCGAGAGGTCCACCCGCTGGATGGTTCGTGCCATGAGGCCACGTTCCGCGTCCCAACGACTGCACACCTCAAGGGTGTGCTGAGCGGTGTCGTCGGGATCGCCGCACTCATGACACCGCGGGTCAGGCTCCCTCCCGATTTTGTGCAGGTAGTGACCGAAGCACCCATGCCCGGTCAGTACCTGCACTAGCCGGAACGACGTAGCGCCGACCTTCCGCTTCGACCAGTGGTCCAGCGACGGGAGGATCGCCCCTATGGTACGGACACCATAAGGGGCGACCTCCAGCTGGGCTTTCCACCGGTCCCTCAGTCGGCGCTCCGTCATGCGGCGGGAGGCCTCTACCTCCTCAGGGTCCGGGCGTTCACCTGTTGCCCGGATCCTGGACCTACGTTGGTAGGTCTCTGCGTGCACCTCTGCGTCTAGCTCCCACGGAGGGGTGCACGCGAGGAGGCAGGCCGCTGCGTGGGCCACCGTCATATAGGCCCTCACCATCCTGAGGGCCACGACCCGTTGGGGCCTCCGCAGCAGGGCCCTATTCCGGGCGGACAGCTTGTCCGCCCATATTGGGGCCCCGTAGAGGGCCATGCTCCTTGTCACACCGGCATATAGCCGCCGGCATAAGGAGCCCGGCCCTCCAACATTCGGAAGGAGTCTACCTAGCGCCGAAGCGGCGCCCACGATTCGGGGAGCTAGCTTTGAGAAGTGCTCCCCGAAATCCCATTTGCGGTCCAATATCAGCCCCAGGTACTTGATGTGGGGCTTGATTTGGACCGCTTCTCCTTCCACGGTGAGCGCCGCCTCAGCAGGTAGCCTCCAACCGCGCCCCCCGAAGACTATAGCCTCAGTCTTCGGGAGGCTCACCTTTAGGCCGAGTCTGGCGATCCGCCCAATCGCCAGCTCAGCCGCCACTTCCGCCCTCCGGGAGGTCTCCCTTTTGTCGCTCCCGCGCACAGCCACCATTGTGTCGTCCGCATAGCAGACGACGAGTGTGCGCGGAAGCAACTCCCCCCGGATTGCCCAGTCGTACCCCAGGTTCCATAGAAGTGGACCGAGCACGGAACCCTGGGGCACGCCGCAGGCCATTCTTCTCTCCCCCCTTTGCCCGTCTTTGTTTTCCCAGAGCACTACCCTCTCGGTAAGGTAGTGCTCTACAATCCGCCTTAGGTAGTGAGGCACTTCATGGTATCGAAGTGCCTCACTGATCACCCCATAGGGGAGGGTGCCGAATGCGTTTGCGATGTCTAAAGACACCGCGATGACACCCTCCCCCCTGCTCGACGCGTACTCACAGAAGTCCCTCAGTGACTTCAACGCGTCGAGCGTGGACCGCCCTTCCCGGAACCCGAATTGTCTATCAGAGACGTTCGGGCCGGCGGTCTCCAGGTGCTGCAGGATCCGGGAGGCCAGGATGCGTTCAAACGCTTTTCCGGCCTCATCCAGCAGCACTATGGGGCGATAGGCGGACGGGCAATCGGGTGGCCGACCATCTTTACGGAGGAGGCATAGTCGCCCCTCTTTCCACACCCTCGGGAACCTTCCCTCCCTCAGGCAGTCGTCCATGACGTGCCTGAGGCGGTCCCCGAGGTGTTCCAGGGCGACGGCGAGGACGCGACCTGGGACTCCATCTGGCCCCGGGGCTTTTTTGCAGCCCCGGAGTCGGTCCGTCACTCGCTCGAACTCGTCACTGCTTATCGGTGCAATGACGAGCTCGGCCTCCGGCTCCGTTATTGGGTCGGCCATCGTCGGGGGGGAGATCGAGGGGGCTGGCGGAAACAGCCCCTCGACTATCTGCTGGAGGAGGGTGGGCTCCAGGGAGTCCATGGGGGGGGCGGTGCGCATTTTGTTACGCACCACCTTGTACGGCCGCCCCCACGGGTCCCTGTCCAGGGTGGCCAAGAACGACTCATGTGCTTCGTCCTTGGCCTTGGCGATCGCCACCTGGAGGGCCCCCTTTGCCTCTTTGAGGGCCCTATGAAGCCCTTCCTCCTCTTCATCGGTGTGCCGCCGTCGCCTACAATGTTGGTAGGCGCGGCGGGCACTGTTGCTGGCGGTCCGCAGGGCCGCAATTTCTGCGGACCACCAGTAAACCCTCTTACGGGCGGACAGGCGACCCGCCCGAGGCATGGCCGCGTCGCAAACCATCTGTAATGCGACGCGGAACTGTGCCGCCCTCTCCTCGACTCCGAGGGTGACGGGTGGGGCAGCACACCATGCCTCCACCATGGCCGCCTCGTCCGCCCTGTCCCTGTCCAAGTGGACAAGGGACCATTTGGGGAAACCCCCTCTCCTGCCTCTTCCCCCCCCTGGGGTGGGTGACAGCTGGACGCCATTATTGGAGACCCTCATTCTGATGTACACGTGATCAGAGAGGGTCTCGACGTCCTCCAGGACGCGCCAATCCGATACGCGCGCGGCTATGGCAGGGGTCGCGAACGTGACGTCCACGATTGACCCCCCCTGCCTCCGCACGCAAGTGTTGGCGCTGCCCTGGTTCAGGACTACCAGTCCTGTTGCCGTCACCCAGTCCTCGAGGGCAGTCCCTCGGAGGTCCGTGATGGGGGAACCCCACGCCGAACTTTTAGCGTTGAGGTCCCCCATGACCATCACTTGTGACGGGGCAGCCCTTCTGACTACCCCGCTTAGGACCCCCAGGAACCGCTCGAAGGCGTGTAGCGGCTTGTTGGGGGAGAAGTACACCGCCACTATTGTGGTGTCACTCCCCCATTTGGCCGCCACGAACCCCTGGCCGCCTTCGATCCTCGATAAGGGGGGGAAGTCCCCCACCGCCGGCACTGCGATCGCCACTACTCCGTCGGTATCCCCTACCCAATTAGATTGGGGGGGGACGAAGTAGGGCTCCGCGACAACCGCGACGCCAATTGCCCACTCCGCCATGGTCTGCATGAGCAGATCCTGAGCTCTGGCGGAGTGGTTGGCGTTCGTCTGCAGGACGTCTAAATGTCGGTGTGCTGGCATTTAGACGTCCATTTGGTTGTCCTCAGCGGGCCGGCTGGTGCTGGCGGCTATTTCGGCAGGTGGGGGGCGTGGAGGACGGGTGGGTCGGGTCCTCACATCCTTGCCCCTTGTCTCCGGTGGGAAACAACTCCTTCCTCCCATCACGTGGTCAGCGGGGAGCTTGGCGTGGTGGCACACTGCGCACCACGCCCTTTCTTCCCAGCATTCGCTGGATCTGTGCCCCTCCTGGCTGCACCGGTAACAAGAGAGTGTCCGGTCCACGCTTGAGGGGCACAGCTCCCTTGAGTGACCAACACCCATACATCTATAGCACCTCATGGGTGCTGGTCCAACCTTGCTGACCCTGGCGGATGACCATCCTACCAGGATCTGACCACGCGATAGGAGGGCCCTCGCGGAGACCACCGGGCACTGTACCAGGGCAGACGCGGTGCCGTCATACACACGGCGTATACCCCCCGCCTTTACGTGGGCTGCGCTGCAGGCCCCCGCCCTGACGATAGCCGCCGTCAGCGACTCCCTGGTCGCCGACTCGTCCAACCCTGAGACCTCGATGACGGCCATCTTTTCGGGGCGGCTGATGTGGGCTACGTCTCCCACAATGGCCTGCAGCCTATTGGCCAGCTCGTCCGCAGCCCTACCGCTGTTTCCCCCGGGGACCTCTATGACTCGGCCCCCCGTCACCGAAGTCCGGACCCTCACATGCTGAAGGCCTACCTCCTCAAGGCTCAAGGCATTTATAGCCTTGGCCATGGTTTCCTTCAGCGTGGTGGCGGCGGGGGCATCCTTTTTAAGGTTGATCACCACCGCCGTTGACTTCGGGGCTTGGAGGGCCTTCGACCTCTTCTTCCTTTTCCTCTTCCTTTTAGAAGAGGATCCAGGGGCGGGAGCGGGGGCGGGGAGGGGGGCTGGGGGAGCTGTCGTTTTCCCTTTCCCCTTCCCCTTGGCCGTTTTCGCCACGAGGTTCCATGGCTTGGCCAAGGGCCCTGGTGTTCCCTCCGGGGCCGGGGCGGCTCCAGCTGCCGGGGCATATCCTGTTGCCGGGGCAGGTCGTGCTGCCGGGGCAGATCTTGCTGCCGGGGCAGGTCTTGCTACCGGGGCAGATCTTGCTGCCCGGGCAGGTCCCGGTGTCGGGGGAGGCCCGGTCGCCGGGGCTGTTGTCGCCGGGGCCGCTTTTTTAGCGGCCTTTTTAGGCCTGCCGTCCCCGAGCCTGGCCCTGCTCTCGGGCTCGGAGGCAACTTCCATGGTAGAGGCCGGCGGGGGCGGCCTCATCCTCTTTTTGTCCGCCGCAAGCGGGGGGCGGATTATTGGCGCGGGGGGAAGGCGACTGCTGATCTCCTCTATTCTGGCATTCAGCATGTTGCCGAGGGAGACCGTCAAGTCGCGCTTCATCGTCTCCAACATCTCCGCCAGCTCCGTAGCGGCGGACTGTGGCGGCGGAGGAGCCCTAGGGGCCGGGGTCCCACGCACCGGCTGTGGGGCCGGGGCTGGGGACTGGCGCTCAGAGAAGGCAGTTCTGAGCGCCTTGAGCTCCGTCGTACAGAGAGCGAGTTCCTCCCGCATCCTCTTATTATCCGCCTTCAGGATGCGGATCTCCTCGCTCTCTGTCCTGGAGGCTTTTATGTCCTCCATTGCGTCCAGAATGGTGCGGACGCCCCGGTTCATGGTGCCCCACACCTCTCCCTTCAGGTTGCCCGACTTGCGGGCCGCCTCAAAAATTCTCAGTGCCGCCTGTCGGGCGGCCTCCACCGGGTCAGAGTCCCCCGTCGAGGGCAAAACCTCATCTGGGGTTATCGTTCTTGGGGGGGAGGGAGTTCCCCCACTCCTCCCCTTGGAGCGGAGCTCAGGGAAGTCCTTCCTGTAATAGGCAGCGGGGGTGGTGTCCGTGTCGGAACTGAAATATGTTTCCGATTCACGGAGCTTCACCCGCGCCGCTGCCAATCCCGAGTATGACCCCCTGGGCTTCCCCCTGTGGGCGGTAGCCACCTTGGGCCCGTGGTCGGGCTTCGGGTCGTCTTCCTTATCCTCATGCCCCCTTTTCTGGGGTTGAGGAGCCGTCTCAGAGACCTCTATGGGGTCTTCCACCTCTGATTCGGAGGGAGAACTAAAAATTCTCCCCCCCCTCCTGCGGGGGGACCCCCCCCCTTCCGCGTTTGTGGCCATGTCGGCCTCGTCCACGTTGTGGCAAAAAATGGTCCGGATCGGACCACCCTAACCAGAGTTATTAACCCAAAACCGAGTTAGGTTAATAAAACGGTCAAGGGTGTGCCGGCTTTTAAAAACTCCATACAATATCTGAAAAGCGCCTGAATCAATAAAATAGCAATATATTGATTCAGGGCTCCACAGAATATTGTATTGGCTGGCTTCTGGCTATCGTAGCCAGGTGCAAAAAATATACAAAAATAGGGGGCGAGGCCCCCTATCCCCTGAGACCCCTACGAATACCGTAGGGGTTAACCCCACGAAATGGAGCAAACACCAAAAACACTAATTTTTAGTAAAAATTTCACACAAAAAATTCAATAAAATTTAAAATAAAATTTAGAAAATCCGATTACTTCGAATCCCTTAGGGATGCAGTAACCGGACCTAGCCTACACGAAAGTAGACTATTGCCGCTATATCCCAGCCCCAAACAGGGCGTTGAGCGACAGCGGCAACACCAACTTTTTTCAGAAGCAAAAATGTAAACAAACAAAAAATTACACTGAAAATTCAACCAAAAAATAACTTGCGTTATCCGCTTTGCGCCTAAACCGAGGGTCGTAGCACGGCGCGAAAGGTGTCGCGTGATAGGGGGCGTTGCCCTCTATCCGTTGACAGTACTTTCACAGCCGTAGGGGTTGACCCCACGAAATGGCGTCACAAACAAAATTAAAATTTTTAAATGATAAAATTTAACAAGAAAAATTAACACTTAAAAACTAAATATCTACCGAACCGAAGGTAAGGTAGTAACAAAACAAAGCCCGAAGGCAAGACGGCAGCCGCCGCTGTAAAACAAGCTCAAACAAGCTGTTCCACAACAACAACAACACCGAAAAAACTTAACAAATGTAACAAAAAAATATCAACAAAACAAATCCAATCAAAACAAAAAGTCAAAATCCGAAAGTATAGCCAAGTCACGAGATGAAACGGTATCAATAGTCAGTATAACAAGCCAATAGTCTAAGTTATAAATCTCATCAATATCCGTCCAGTATCCGCAAAGTTACAATCGTCAACCTAACCTAACCTAACCTAACCTAACCTAACCTAACCTAACCTAACCTAACCTAACCTAACCTAACCTAACCTAACCTAACCTAACCTAACCTAACCTAACCTAACCTAACCTAACCTAACCTAACCTAACCTAACCTAACCTAACCTAACCTAACCTAACCTAACCTAACCTAACCTAACCTAACCTAACCTAACCTAACCTAACCTAACCTAACCTAACCTAACCTAACCTAACCTAACCTAACCTAACCTAACCTAACCTAACCTAACCTAACCTAACCTAACCTAACCTAACCTAACCTAACCTAACCTAACCTAACCTAACCTAACCTAACCTAACCTAACCTAACCTAACCTAACCTAACCTAACCTAACCTAACCTAACCTAACCTAACCTAACCTAACCTAACCTAACCTAACCTAACCTAACCTAACCTAACCTAACCTAACCTAACCTAACCTAACCTAACCTAACCTAACCTAACCTAACCTAACCTAACCTAACCTAACCTAACCTAACCTAACCTAACCTAACCTAACCTAACCTAACCTAACCTAACCTAACCTAACCTAACCTAACCTAACCTAACCTAACCTAACCTAACCTAACCTAACCTAACCTAACCTAACCTAACCTAACCTAACCTAACCTAACCTAACCTAACCTAACCTAACCTAACCTAACCTAACCTAACCTAACCTAACCTAACCTAACCTAACCTAACCTAACCTAACCTAACCTAACCTAACCTAACCTAACCTAACCTAACCTAACCTAACCTAACCTAACCTAACCTAACCTAACCTAACCTAACCTAACCTAACCTAACCTAACCTAACCTAACCTAACCTAACCTAACCTAACCTAACCTAACCTAACCTAACCTAACCTAACCTAACCTAACCTAACCTAACCTAACCTAACCTAACCTAACCTAACCTAACCTAACCTAACCTAACCTAACCTAACCTAACCTAACCTAACCTAACCTAACCTAACCTAACCTAACCTAACCTAACCTAACCTAACCTAACCTAACCTAACCTAACCTAACCTAACCTAACCTAACCTAACCTAACCTAACCTAACCTAACCTAACCTAACCTAACCTAACCTAACCTAACCTAACCTAACCTAACCTAACCTAACCTAACCTAACCTAACCTAACCTAACCTAACCTAACCTAACCTAACCTAACCTAACCTAACCTAACCTAACCTAACCTAACCTAACCTAACCTAACCTAACCTAACCTAACCTAACCTAACCTAACCTAACCTAACCTAACCTAACCTAACCTAACCTAACCTAACCTAACCTAACCTAACCTAACCTAACCTAACCTAACCTAACCTAACCTAACCTAACCTAACCTAACCTAACCTAACCTAACCTAACCTAACCTAACCTAACCTAACCTAACCTAACCTAACCTAACCTAACCTAACCTAACCTAACCTAACCTAACCTAACCTAACCTAACCTAACCTAACCTAACCTAACCTAACCTAACCTAACCTAACCTAACCTAACCTAACCTAACCTAACCTAACCTAACCTAACCTAACCTAACCTAACCTAACCTAACCTAACCTAACCTAACCTAACCTAACCTAACCTAACCTAACCTAACCTAACCTAACCTAACCTAACCTAACCTAACCTAACCTAACCTAACCTAACCTAACCTAACCTAACCTAACCTAACCTAACCTAACCTAACCTAACCTAACCTAACCTAACCTAACCTAACCTAACCTAACCTAACCTAACCTAACCTAACCTAACCTAACCTAACCTAACCTAACCTAACCTAACCTAACCTAACCTAACCTAACCTAACCTAACCTAACCTAACCTAACCTAACCTAACCTAACCTAACCTAACCTAACCTAACCTAACCTAACCTAACCTAACCTAACCTAACCTAACCTAACCTAACCTAACCTAACCTAACCTAACCTAACCTAACCTAACCTAACCTAACCTAACCTAACCTAACCTAACCTAACCTAACCTAACCTAACCTAACCTAACCTAACCTAACCTAACCTAACCTAACCTAACCTAACCTAACCTAACCTAACCTAACCTAACCTAACCTAACCTAACCTAACCTAACCTAACCTAACCTAACCTAACCTAACCTAACCTAACCTAACCTAACCTAACCTAACCTAACCTAACCTAACCTAACCTAACCTAACCTAACCTAACCTAACCTAACCTAACCTAACCTAACCTAACCTAACCTAACCTAACCTAACCTAACCTAACCTAACCTAACCTAACCTAACCTAACCTAACCTAACCTAACCTAACCTAACCTAACCTAACCTAACCTAACCTAACCTAACCTAACCTAACCTAACCTAACCTAACCTAACCTAACCTAACCTAACCTAACCTAACCTAACCTAACCTAACCTAACCTAACCTAACCTAACCTAACCTAACCTAACCTAACCTAACCTAACCTAACCTAACCTAACCTAACCTAACCTAACCTAACCTAACCTAACCTAACCTAACCTAACCTAACCTAACCTAACCTAACCTAACCTAACCTAACCTAACCTAACCTAACCTAACCTAACCTAACCTAACCTAACCTAACCTAACCTAACCTAACCTAACCTAACCTAACCTAACCTAACCTAACCTAACCTAACCTAACCTAACCTAACCTAACCTAACCTAACCTAACCTAACCTAACCTAACCTAACCTAACCTAACCTAACCTAACCTAACCTAACCTAACCTAACCTAACCTAACCTAACCTAACCTAACCTAACCTAACCTAACCTAACCTAACCTAACCTAACCTAACCTAACCTAACCTAACCTAACCTAACCTAACCTAACCTAACCTAACCTAACCTAACCTAACCTAACCTAACCTAACCTAACCTAACCTAACCTAACCTAACCTAACCTAACCTAACCTAACCTAACCTAACCTAACCTAACCTAACCTAACCTAACCTAACCTAACCTAACCTAACCTAACCTAACCTAACCTAACCTAACCTAACCTAACCTAACCTAACCTAACCTAACCTAACCTAACCTAACCTAACCTAACCTAACCTAACCTAACCTAACCTAACCTAACCTAACCTAACCTAACCTAACCTAACCTAACCTAACCTAACCTAACCTAACCTAACCTAACCTAACCTAACCTAACCTAACCTAACCTAACCTAACCTAACCTAACCTAACCTAACCTAACCTAACCTAACCTAACCTAACCTAACCTAACCTAACCTAACCTAACCTAACCTAACCTAACCTAACCTAACCTAACCTAACCTAACCTAACCTAACCTAACCTAACCTAACCTAACCTAACCTAACCTAACCTAACCTAACCTAACCTAACCTAACCTAACCTAACCTAACCTAACCTAACCTAACCTAACCTAACCTAACCTAACCTAACCTAACCTAACCTAACCTAACCTAACCTAACCTAACCTAACCTAACCTAACCTAACCTAACCTAACCTAACCTAACCTAACCTAACCTAACCTAACCTAACCTAACCTAACCTAACCTAACCTAACCTAACCTAACCTAACCTAACCTAACCTAACCTAACCTAACCTAACCTAACCTAACCTAACCTAACCTAACCTAACCTAACCTAACCTAACCTAACCTAACCTAACCTAACCTAACCTAACCTAACCTAACCTAACCTAACCTAACCTAACCTAACCTAACCTAACCTAACCTAACCTAACCTAACCTAACCTAACCTAACCTAACCTAACCTAACCTAACCTAACCTAACCTAACCTAACCTAACCTAACCTAACCTAACCTAACCTAACCTAACCTAACCTAACCTAACCTAACCTAACCTAACCTAACCTAACCTAACCTAACCTAACCTAACCTAACCTAACCTAACCTAACCTAACCTAACCTAACCTAACCTAACCTAACCTAACCTAACCTAACCTAACCTAACCTAACCTAACCTAACCTAACCTAACCTAACCTAACCTAACCTAACCTAACCTAACCTAACCTAACCTAACCTAACCTAACCTAACCTAACCTAACCTAACCTAACCTAACCTAACCTAACCTAACCTAACCTAACCTAACCTAACCTAACCTAACCTAACCTAACCTAACCTAACCTAACCTAACCTAACCTAACCTAACCTAACCTAACCTAACCTAACCTAACCTAACCTAACCTAACCTAACCTAACCTAACCTAACCTAACCTAACCTAACCTAACCTAACCTAACCTAACCTAACCTAACCTAACCTAACCTAACCTAACCTAACCTAACCTAACCTAACCTAACCTAACCTAACCTAACCTAACCTAACCTAACCTAACCTAACCTAACCTAACCTAACCTAACCTAACCTAACCTAACCTAACCTAACCTAACCTAACCTAACCTAACCTAACCTAACCTAACCTAACCTAACCTAACCTAACCTAACCTAACCTAACCTAACCTAACCTAACCTAACCTAACCTAACCTAACCTAACCTAACCTAACCTAACCTAACCTAACCTAACCTAACCTAACCTAACCTAACCTAACCTAACCTAACCTAACCTAACCTAACCTAACCTAACCTAACCTAACCTAACCTAACCTAACCTAACCTAACCTAACCTAACCTAACCTAACCTAACCTAACCTAACCTAACCTAACCTAACCTAACCTAACCTAACCTAACCTAACCTAACCTAACCTAACCTAACCTAACCTAACCTAACCTAACCTAACCTAACCTAACCTAACCTAACCTAACCTAACCTAACCTAACCTAACCTAACCTAACCTAACCTAACCTAACCTAACCTAACCTAACCTAACCTAACCTAACCTAACCTAACCTAACCTAACCTAACCTAACCTAACCTAACCTAACCTAACCTAACCTAACCTAACCTAACCTAACCTAACCTAACCTAACCTAACCTAACCTAACCTAACCTAACCTAACCTAACCTAACCTAACCTAACCTAACCTAACCTAACCTAACCTAACCTAACCTAACCTAACCTAACCTAACCTAACCTAACCTAACCTAACCTAACCTAACCTAACCTAACCTAACCTAACCTAACCTAACCTAACCTAACCTAACCTAACCTAACCTAACCTAACCTAACCTAACCTAACCTAACCTAACCTAACCTAACCTAACCTAACCTAACCTAACCTAACCTAACCTAACCTAACCTAACCTAACCTAACCTAACCTAACCTAACCTAACCTAACCTAACCTAACCTAACCTAACCTAACCTAACCTAACCTAACCTAACGAGTCCGCGTACAGCGCTCTTCGGAAGCGCCACGAAAATCAAGTGCTCCCACGTAAAAAATTAATTAAAAATAGAAAACGGGCTCGTAGAGCAGTGGTTGAAGTGTCGGTGTGTGCGTCTTGTTGAGGCCTACAATCGGATTGCAGTGTCGTCTTTGTTGTTCCAGATTTGCGCCAGCAGCAGCAGAAAAACTGTTTTTGAGGTTAGTTTTCAAAACTTTAAACGCATACGCTGCCGCCATTTGATCGACGACCTAGCAATTTTCAATTGCTATTTTGTGGGCCTCCAAGCCAGGTATCCACACTGATCTTCCTGGATTTTTCACGACATTCCCCAGGGAGTTTTGATCCGAAAACCGAAATTCACACGTGGTCACGAGGGCCACGAGGTCTGTGTTCTAAAGGTTTTCGGGTTGATCTAGTAATACGGGATAGTGAGTCTAACCTTTCTCTACGAGCCCCCGTAAAATTTTGATTTTTACCCCTCCCGGGGGTTGAGATATATTAATTATAATTAAGAACACTAAATACCTAATATCTAGGTAACTGATGAGAGCGCGCAGATTGTTAGAGTGTTGGCGGATGCGGGGCATCGAGTTCTACGTTTTGAATCATTTTTCAGATTTTTAGAGGGTGTATTACCCACTCCAGGGCATAAAAACTAAAAAAGTATTCCCCCCCCCCATTATTAAGCGGAAAAGACCTGGTGGGAAAAACTTGGGATGCCCTCTTAAGGATATCGGTGTCACCTATTGGAATTCACTAAAACATGATTTTTATCCAGTAAGGTTTCCCGAAAATTGTCAATCAAAGCAAAAAATTTGGATCGGGAATATTTCGGCTTCCTTTTGTTTCGCGTGGATTTTTGAGTGGTCGGACTTTTGAGGGCGTTCTCCTTTACAGGTTCTGCAAAATTTTAGATTTTTTGGCGTGCTGGTTCATGGGCTGTGGCCCAAAAACTGGAAATTCTTCCCCCCCCCGTGGCTTGAGCTGCAGAGGTCACGTGCCTTACTGCGGCTGCCTGACGTCAGCGGGAACTGCCCAGCTATTCGGAACCGTTTTTTGCTCAACGATATCTTTACTCATTGCAAATCTACAGAGTTTACAGATCTCAAGCGGGAATATCCGGGATAGCAGGGAAAACGGGAATTTTGCGGGCGGGAATAGTTGGCGGCGGGCGTGCCGATTACAACAAGCCCAAACACCGGATTTTTCGGAGCACTAGGACCTGAGTTAGACGCGGTTAAAGTTTCGGCGGCCATCTTGGAGGCCATCTTGCCGTTTTTGGAACTGGTATATCTCGGGAACCGGAGCTCGGAGAGACTTGGGGTTTCCAGATTAGTGGTTTGCCGGACTCCCCTCATCATCTGGCGGGGTCGCCGCGACTCTGCGGCACCTTGAAAATTCTTGGCTGTTTTTGACTGGCAACGGATAGCTGGGGTTGTCGCAAACACGTTGCCGCTTTTCCGGTGTTTCTGGGGCGTCTGGATCCGGAGCTTTGGCGGTTCGAAATTTGGTTTTGACAGTTGGTCCGCCATTTTGAAAATTTTTGATCCATTATATCTCTGGTTCTAGTTGTCGCAGCGACTCCGGACTTTCACAGCTGGGACGGGGGGAGACCTCGCTTGCAATTGAACATAGTTTTGGGCAGATATCATTGTGACAATTTCTGCTGTGGGATTTGCTGCGGGCAGTGTGGGGCGCACCGCTGGGGTCCTAGTAACGTTTTTCCTAGGTTTCTGGGACCGCTGGGTCCGGAGTTACGGTGGTTATAAGGTTGGCTTTGACAGCTAGTCCGCCATCTTGGAAAGTTTTAGATAGCTGTATCTCCGGCCCTGGTAGTCGTAGAGACTCGGGGTTTTCACCATTGTGCAGGGCTGGGCGTGGCACACCTCTGTATTGAACTCGGGTGACTCTACGTAGAGCAAAAGTTTTTAATAGAGTTGGGGTAGAGCTTGTGTGTGGAGTCGTTGTCGAGCTTGGCTATGGATGTCAGGGCTGAGTCGGGAACCGGGCCTCGGGTGTTAAGGCGATCGCTTTCGGATGGAGCTGGGGAAGCGGGGTCAGCAGCAGCGATCGCGGGCTCATCTGGGGGTCTACTCCGGCCGCCCAACCTGGCGGGTGGGACTTTCACCTCTGTTACCTCTGTGGTTGCGGGCTCTATCGTTCACACAGCTGCTATAGAGGCCTCATTGCCGTCAGAAGCCTCGACGTCATCATTAACCAGCTGCCCGCCGGAGGAGACAGAGGAGGAGTTTGCCAGACCGTCAAGGATTTCCCTGGCAAATGCTGGCTCCAGTGACGCGGCTGAGGCTTGCAGAGCCGTGCTGGATGCCAAAACTGCTCTTGAAGGTAGATATGCTGGGAACCTAAGCAGAAGGGTCCGTGAAATGGTCATCGCTACCCTTTTCAGGTTACAGGAGCTAGTTCTGGGGCAGGTGGAGGCCAGCTCTAAGCTACAGGAGCAGGTCACCGGGTTGCAGCGGGACAGGGCAAATCTGACAAGGGAACTGGATGTCGAGGCCAGGAAATACACCCACGCACTGGAGCAGACCCTGGGTAAAAACAAGGTTGACATAAAGATCCTGGAGGCGACACAGAGAAGGGCCAGTGACAGCCTGGAGGCTTTATGCCGTCAGGCTGAAGCCACCAGGCTGTTACTGGTCCATGACCTAGTGGAGCCCTTGGACAAGATGAGCAAGGTCATGGACGGTGTTGCCAGGGAAGTGCAGCGGGTGGTAGCTACGGAACAGACCGTTGAGGTTACTGACGTGGCGCGGCAACTGGCGGAACAGGCAGAGGCCCTCAGGGCTGAAATTGCTACCGCCAACACCTCATTTGCCCCGATTCCAGATGCGGAAGCCGCCGACGAGGGAGAGTGGCTGGTACAGGGTCGCAGGCGCAGAAGAAGGCTCCGGGAACCGGTCTCTCCTGGGCCGTGTGCGGGGGTTCCACCCACACCCAAATACACAATGTTGGTGGAATCAGTGGACCCCAGGCACACGGGCCAGGACATCATAGACAACATTAAAAGCAAGGTAGATGTTATCGACCTAGGCGTGGGTGTCTCTGGTGTACGTAGATGTCGGAACGGCAGAGTGGCGATCACCGTCGATTCTGAGGTGGGTCTGCGTCGCATGAGGGCAGCTGTCACGGGCATGGAAGCCGGGCTGTCTGTGGCAGTGCCAAAGCAGAGAAGCCCCCTCCTTAAGGTAATCGGGGTCACGCCGGACCTAAGTGATGTCAGGGTCCAGGACGCTGTTCTGAAGCAGAACGCTGACCTCCTTGCTGGAATTGAGCCAAATGACAGAAAAGTCAAGGTAGTCAGGCGCACTAAAGGACGTCAGGGCACTGTTCAGAACATCGTCCTGGAGGTCAGTCCGCCGGTATGGAACGCGCTTAGGGACAGGAGGGTACGCGTAGGTTACCAGATCTTGGTGGCGGTGGACCAGTCTCCGCTGCTGCAATGTTACCGGTGCCTTGGGTTCTCCCATCGTGCGAGAGAGTGCAGGGCGCCGGAGCCCAGCTGCGGGTACTGCTCCGTCGTTGGCCACGACACTAGGGACTGTCCCAGCCGATTCGGGAAACCGGCATGCACAAATTGCCGTGTAAGGGGGGAGGTAGGTGCTGGCGCTTGCCATCCGGCCTACAGCGCGGACTGCCCTGAGTGGAGGAAGTGGGACCGGTTGGCAAGGGCGGGCGTCAGTTACTGCTGAGGGCACCCAGGTGGAAGTTTCGGGGCGCCTGCGCTTCCTGCAGGCAAACCTTGGTCGCGGCCATGCCGCATCCAGGGAGTGTCTGCACGAGGCTGGTAGAGCAGGCGTTTCAGTTGTGCTGCTTCAGGAACCCTACGTGGGCTCTACAGGTGTTTTCACGACTACACATCGCGTTGTGCAGTTTGGTGGGGACAAAGATAACCCCGTCAAGGCCGCTGTCGTCGTCATCGACCCTAGGGTGCAAATTATTGTTAATTCTGCTAATGTTGCGCAGAATATAGTTAGCCTAGTTATACAGCTTGGTAATTTTAAGTTGGGCCTTGTGTGCGTATATATGCAAGGGAGTCAACAAATGGAGCCATACCTGCTGGAGGTGCGGAGTGCTGTTGAAGCGTTTGGAATGGTCCCGTTTATCATAGCGGGCGATATAAACGCATACAGTCCCTGGTGGGGTTGCGAGGTTGAGGATGAAAGAGGGGCGCTCTACATGGACCTAATGGCAGAGCTTGATGTCCAGATAATAAATGAAGGGAATGTACCGACGTTTTACCAGTGGAGGGGAAGCGTGCTTTACTCCAGCATCGTTGACGTGACTGCTTGCTCTACAAGCATAAGTGGCAGACTACAAAACTGGCGAGTCGACACGGACCGTGTAACTCACTCCGACCACAGAGCCATCCGGTTTGACGTTGCAATAGAGAGGCATGGTGCGCAACCACAGAACCTCGGCACCAGGCGATATAACACCAGGAAAGCAAGATGGTCTGACTTCATGGAAGCTGTATCACCGGGACTCCTCGATATTGCCCGAAACAGTGTGGATGTAGAGATCGACACTGAGGAACAGTTGGAAGCGACTGTGGAGGCCTATGAGGGTGTGCTGCATGCTGCCTGCCAGGAGTCAATGCCGCCGCTTAATGTCGGGATGACTCGAGGTGCACCCTGGTGGAACGACGATCTTGAATCCAGTAAGAGGAAGGTCAGGACGCTCAGGAACAGGATAAGGTGTGCCAGACCAAACAGAAGGGAATTGATTATCCAGGAATACCTGCGAGCCAAGGACGCATACAGAGAAGATATGATGGCTGCAATCACGAAGAGCTGGAAGGATTTGTGCACCAGCCAGAAGCGGGAGGACATCTGGAAGCGAACATACAGGATCCTCAGGGGATGTTCCAACAATAACATTGACCACCTGCTGAGGTCTCCAGTATCGGGGGACCTCCTCTCTGCAGAGCACTCGGCGCGCCTACTCGCAAATACATTCTACCCTGAGGATAACGCTGAGGATGATGACCTGGAACACCAGCTGCTCAGACAAAAAGTCGAACAGAGTAGACGAGAGATGCCACCGATGGAAGGGGCACAAATAAAAGAATTTACTGCGGAAGAGGTAGAGGCGGTTCTTAAGAACATGGATCCTGGGAAAGCGCCTGGGAGGGATGGACTAACCTCGGACATCTGTGATGCAGCATACCGGGCAAATCCCGAATCCTTGCTGGGAATTTTTAACAGGTGCCTGCGCTTGGGATTTTTCCCGATGGCCTGGAAAAGGGCTACGATCAAGGTCATCCCAAAGCCAGGGAAGGATCCTGCTCATCCGAGATCATATCGCCCGATTGGCCTACTGCCGGTGCTTGCCAAGGTGCTGGAGAAGCTGCTAACAAATCGGCTGCAATGGCAATTAGGCCATGAGCGTAAGCTAAGCAGTAGACAGTATGGCTTCACCCCACAGGTCAGCGCTGAGGATGCTCTATACGATGCGGTTTCTCTTATCAGGCAAGGAGTCAATGAAAAGAAATTAGTGGTTGTTGTGTCCCTAGACATACAGGGGGCATTCGACAATGCATGGTGGCCGGCAATCCTGGGTGAACTGGGCGACCTGGGCGTTGAAAGATCAACACTGAAATTAATATACAGCTACCTCAAAGACCGAACAGTGAGTCTAAAGTACGCAGGAGCAGAAATTACCAGGGACACTAACAGGGGCTGTATCCAAGGATCCACGTGCGGCCCTATGCTCTGGAACGTCCAGTTGGACTCCTTGCTGCGGGAGACGGAGGCGGCGGGCGTACACCTTCAGGCATACGCGGACGACCTACTTATTGTGGCGGCCGCACACTCTGCGAGTGACCTCGAAAACATGGTTGGAGCCGCATTGGAGTGTGTGTCACGGTGGTCGTTCTCAAGAAAGATGACGCTTGCTCCTGAAAAGACCCAGGCCGTCCTCATCACCAGGAAACTTAAATATGATGAACCTAGGTTGCGAATGGGCCAGATAGATATTGCCCTTGGCACGCATCTGAAGATCTTAGGGATTGTGCTGGACCGGAACCTCAATTTCGCGATGCATTTGGACGCCTTACAGGACAGGGTCTGCAGGTTGTACAAGATGGTGTCCAGAGCTGCCAGAGCACAATGGGGTCTGAACTCCGACATTATTAGAACCATTTATATGGCGGTCGTAGAGCCCACGGTACTGTACGCCGCTGCGGCATGGGCCCCTGTTGCCAAAAGGATATACGCACGAAAGAAACTTGATAGAATCACAAGACAGTTTGCAATCCGAATTGCAAAGACACACCGCACGGTCTCCTTCGCCGCCAGCACCGTCCTGGCGGGAATCCTGCCTTTGACACATAGGGCTAACGAGCAATTGGCCATCTTCGAGGTTAAGAGGGGCGGACAGCTGCCGCAGATGCCGGACAGAGTCATACAGAGGCGGATAAGCCCGTTTGACCTCCCGCATCCTGCTCTGAGGAAGCGAATGCGCTACGGGCTCATTGAGACTGAAGAACAGGTCCGGGCTATCCCAAATGAATACCCCCTCGCCTATACAGATGGGAGCAAGCTGGAGGGTAGGGTCGGTGGGGCTGTC